>PVKZ01000774.1:0-20000 GCA_004027375.1 Macroglossus sobrinus
TTCTCCTTCTCCTTCTCCTTCTTCTTCTAAGAAGTTCCTTTAACATTTCTTATAATACTGGCTTGGTGGTGATGAACTCCATTAGCTTTTTTTTTCCCCCTCTTTTTTTTTCTTTTGGTCTGGGAAGTTCTTTATCTCTCCATCAATTCTAAATAATAGTTTTGCTGGGTGAAGTAATTTTGCATTTTATCATTTTGCTTTTTATCATTTTTAATATTTTGTGCCAAACCCTTCTGGTCTTCAAAGTTTCTGTTAAGGAATCAACTGACAGTCTTATGGGAGCTCCCATGTAGATGACTAACTGCTTTTCTCTTGCTGCTTTTAAGATTCTCTTGTTGTCTTTAAACTTTGTCATTATAATTATGATGAGTCTGTGTGGGGGCCTATTTTGGTTCATTTTGTTTGGAATATTCTAAACTACCTGAGCATATATGTCTATTTCTTTTATCAGATTAAGGAAGTTTTCCATCATTATTTCTTCAAATAGATTTTCAAGTCTTTGTTCTCTCTTTTCTCCTTTTGGCGCCCATATGATGTGAATGTTGGCATGCTTAATGTTACCATAAGAGCCTCATTTTTTAGGGGGTAATTTTTTCTTTTTTCTGTTCAGATTGGGTGTTTTTTGCTACCTTATCTTCTAAATTGCTCTTTTGTTTCTCTGCTTCATCTAATCTACTATTGATTCCCTCAAATAAATTATTGATTTCAGTTATTGCATTCTTTTTTTCTGGGAGGTCCTATTTAATGTATTCTATCTCTATTTTTATGTTTCCTATCTCTTTGTTGAAGTTCTCACTGAGATCATTGAGCATCCTTACAGTCAGTGTTTTGAAGTCTGCATTTAATAGATTGCTTGTCTTCATTTTATTATTTAGTTCTTTTTCTGGAGCTTATTCTGTTCTTTCATTTGGGACATGTTTCTTTGTCAGGTCATTTTGGCTGTCTCCCTATGTTCACTTTTATGTATTAGGTAGAGCTGATGTGTCTCCCAGTTTTAGTAGAGTATCCTTATACAGTAGGTGCCCTGTGGGGCTCAGTGGCACAGTCTCCCTTGTCACCTGAGCTGGTTACTTTGGGTATGTCCCTTGTGTGGGTTTTGTATGCCATCCTATTGTAATTGAGCCTTGGTTGTTGTTTGCTTATCAGTGAGAGGGACTGACCCTCAGGTTGATTGGTTGTGAGTACTGGCTGTGACTCTAGTGGAGGAGCTATTGGGTAGGGGTTGACCTTATGGAGCAAGATTCACTTTAGAAGTGTGCCTACCCAGTCTGCCCTTTGTGTATGTCTTTTTTGGAGGTAGTTTGCTGGTACTCTGGTGTGGTCTGAAGCTGACCACCAAGTGTGTTGGTTCTGGGGCTTCTTGAGAAGGGCTTTGTTGCAGGCCAAGGTCAGCTGCTGCTTGTGCCTGTCAGGAGCCACTTGATACAAGCTACGAAGTGTTCTGCAGATGGTTGTCTCTTGTGCTGAGCTTAGAGGCTAAGCTTGAACAAAGGCCAGCTGCCACTAGTACTGAGCTTTGAGCTGCTTAGCAAGAGGTATAGAGAAAGCAAAGGCCAGATGCTACTTATTTTGGGTTTGCAAACGTTTGAGAAATTTTAGGAAAATCTACAGCATGAGTCAAGATAAGTTATTTGTATGGAAAACCACTGGAAGTGGTTTGGATGGGCCTGAAAATTCTGTAGGGTGGGGCAAAGTGTGTTAGAAACATTGATGGAGACTCAGATATGGAAGCCACCTGAGTTTTCATGCTGGTTTAGGAGAGGACTGAACAAAAGAACAATGGCTTCTGCCAGCACTTCAGTTCCTCTCTGCATGTGCATGGCACATTTGGTACTACTTCCCTAGAACTGGAGGTCAAAGTAAGTGAGCCTGTCAGAGAGTAAGGCTATGCATGGTTCCTTATTTGAGCATTTTATATGGTTTCATTTTCTTTCTATTGACATAATTTATACTATATATATATTTCATATTTAAAGTGATGAAAAGCAAGGGCCTACTACCAAGATTACTCTACTCAGCAAAGTGATCATTTAAAATTGAAAGCAAGGACATCAGGTGGAATGACAGACATCCCCAGATCTCTCCCCTTGAAACAACAATAAGATGAACATCTAAAACTCAACAAAAACACCCAACCTACACTCTCACACATCTGAGCATGAAATCTGTGCATAAGAGTTACCACAAGTCATAACCACCAGGAATCCAGAGGTAGCCTAGAAGGAACAAAAAAGCTGCCTCTTGTAGCTGGAGCTCCCTGCAGGAAGAAGGAGAGGAGAGAAGGTGTGGCTTGTTTCCTGAACAACACTGCCTGAGAGACCTGTGAGCTCCACACAGCAGCAATGCCCAGGTATCAAGGTAGAAGGCAGAGAAACAGAAATGGCAGAAAAGCAGGGAGAAACAACAGTTGATTTTTATTGGTCATGGTCAGAAACCTGAGGCCAAGCTGTGGACCCCACTCACCAACTCAGAAGGCTTCTCCCCCTATATCCTCTAAGACCAAAAACCATGTAAAACACTGCAGAGGAATCTGAGCAAACACTATCGAAATTGTCACTAACACTAACAGGGACTGAGACTAAGGGTAGCAAGCTTGATTGAATATCTATAGGGGGAAAAAAGGCATTATTAAGACTTTATATAAAGCAGGGGTTCAAGAGAATCAGATGCCACCTAATGGAAATCAAAAGAAAAGTGCCTTCTTTGCATCAGGCTAAAGAGAGACCTTTACATAATAAATCTTTTTGGAAAAAAAATCAGAATACATTTCCATTAATGTCCAAGGAATTAGAACAAAAATAATAAAATACCTATCAATAAACCTAATGAAATATATGAAAAACCTATATAATGAAAACTATAAGACCCTATTAAAAGAAATCAAAGAAGATACAAAGAAATGGAAAGATATTCTTGAATTGGAAGAATCAACATAATTTAAATGACCTTTTTACATAAAGCATTATACAGATTTAATGCAATTCTTATCAAAATCCTATCAGCATTTTTTAAAGAAATAGAACAAAAAATCATCTGATTCATAAGGAAGCACAATGGAGTCCGAATTTCCAAAGTCATCCGGAAGAAAAAGAAGTGAGGCTGAAGGCATCACTCTGCCTGACTTCAAGTTATTCCACAAAGTGATAATAATCAAAACAGTATGGTATTGGCAGAAAAACAGACACACAGACCAGTGGAACAGAATCAGTAGACAAGAAATAAACACATATTATATGGGCAAATAATTTTCAACAACAAAAAAATGTCTTCAATAAATGATGCTGAAAAAAATGGAACGCCACCTGCAAAAGAATGAAACTAGACTGTTGTCTGTCATCAAATTCCAAAATTTACTCACAATGAATTAAGGGCCTAAATTTAAGACCTGAAACAATAAAATGCATAGAAGAAAACATGGGAACTAAACTCATGGACCTTACACTTAAAGAGGATTCTATGAATTTGACCTCAAAAACAAGTGAAAGCTAAAATAAATGAAAAGGCTACATCAAACTAAACAGCTTCTGATCAGCAAAAGAAACTGTAAACAAAGTAAAGAGACAACCATCCAAATGGGAAAATATATTTGCAAGCACTGCCTCTGATAAGGGCCTAATATCTAAAATATACAAATAACTCATACGACTCAATAACAACAACAAAAAAACCCAAACAATCCAATCAAAAAATGGGCAGAGGATGTAAACAGACACTCCTCCCTAAACAGACATACAAATGGCCAACATATATATCAAAAGATGCTCAACACCATTAGCTATTAGAGAAATACAAATTAAAATCACAATGAAATACCATCTCTTGTCTGTTAGAATAGTTGTTATCAACAGGACAATTAATAACAAATGTTGGAGAGGATGTGGAGAAAAAAGAACCAGCATACACTGCTGGTGGTACTGCAAGTTGGTATAGCCATTATGGAAAACAGTATGGAGTTTCCTCAAAAAACTGAGAATGGGTCTACCATATGATCCAGCAATCCCTCTACTGAGTATTTACTCCAAAAACTTGAAAACCCATATCAGAAAAGATATTTGCACACTGATGTTCATAGCAGCATTATTCACAGTGGCCAGGACATGGAAGCAACTGAAGTGTTCTACAGTAGATGATTGGCTAAAGAAGCTGTGGTACATATATACAATGGAATATTACTCAGCCACAAGAAGGATGAAATGCTGCCATTCGTGACAATGTGGGTAGATCTCGAGATAGTCATGCTAAGTGAAATAAGGCAGACAGAAAAAGTTGAAAATCACCTAATAGCACTTATATGTAAGATATAAACCTAAAATCAACAAACAAACAAGATACACAAACAGGACTCATGGACACGGACAACAGACTAGTGGTCACCCAAGAGTGGGAGGTTTTGAGAGGGAAGAGTTTGATGGGGTAAAAAGGGTGAAATATGTTCTGACAGAAAGAAGTCTAACTATATGAGGTGAAAACACAATGCAATATATATATATGTGTGGGTATACATATATATATATATGTATATATATATGTATATATATACATATATATATATATATATATATATATATATATATATATATATATATATATAACATACATTTATATATATCCGTAAGGAATATATATATATTCCTACTGTTAAATTGTACACTTGAAACACTGGATTTCATGTCATTAAATAAATAAATAAATAAGATTAAAAAATTGAAGGAGAGATAAAGAATTTCTCAGACAAGAGAAAGTGAATGGAGGTGATCACCACTAAGTCAGAATTACAAGAAAAGTTAGAGGAACTTCTCTAAGAAGAAGCAGGGAGTAAATGATAAAAAATATAAATAATAAAATGGCAATAACTACGTATCTATCAACAATTACTTTAAAAGTAAATGGATTTAGTTCTCTAGTCAAATAACATAGGATGGCTAAATGGATAAAAAAAACACACTCTTACATATGCTGCCTACAAGAGACTCACTTCAGATCTAAAGACACACACAGACTGAAAGTAAAGTGGTGGAGAAAGGTAGTTCATAAAAATGAAAAAAACAAAAAACAACAAAATCTGGGGTAGTAATACTTATAGCAGACAAAATAGACTTTAAAGAAAGTCTATAACAAAAGACAAAGGAAGACCCAGTAATCCCACTCTGAGTAGTTTTCCAAGAAACCCAATATATTGCTTTGAAGGGACACGTATATCTCTATTTTTTTTACAGTATTACATATAATAGCCAGATATGGAAGCTACCCAAGTATTCATCATAAGATGAACGGATAAAAAAGAAGTGGTACATATATGCAATGGAATATTACTCAGCTATAATAAAAAATAAAATCTTGTAATCTGCAACAACATGTATGGACCTACAAAGTATGGTGCTGAGTGAAATAAGTCAGACAGAGAAATACAAATACCATATGATTTCACTGACATGTGAGATGTAAAAAACAAAATAACTGAACAAACAAAGCAGAAGCAAGCTCATAAATACAGATAATATTTTGATGGTTGCTGGATGGGAGGGGGATTGGTGGGATGGATTAAAAAAAGGAAGGGATTAAGGAAAACAAACTGGTAGTTACAAAATAATCATGGGGATTTAAAGTAGAGGGAATACAGTAAAGGATATTGTAATAATTATGTATGGTGTTAGGTGGGTACAGATTTATGGGGGGTGATCATTTAGTAAGTTATATAAATGTCTGTTAAATGTAATTGAAATATTAGAAAATTATTGAAAAAGTAAATAATACTAGAAGAATATATATATATATATATATATATATATATATATATATATATATATATATATATATATATATATATATATATTTCTGTGGTAGTCCCAGGATTTACAGTAACATTTTAAACTAGTCTAAGACTACTTTAGAATAACACCATACTGTCTCAGTTGTATTTCAGATACATTGTGACTGAGTATTTCCAAATCCTTCTCTCATTCCTGTGACACTGTTGTCACTTTTCACTTTTACATGCAATAATCACCCAGTGATCTTTCACATAAATTAAGAATAAAAAAATTAAAAGATTGCATTTATTTCACTTTTACTTTTTTCATTTTTGCTGCTCTTTTTAAAAATGTAGATCCAGTTGTCTGACCCGTATAATTTTCTACTGTCTGAAGAACTTCTTTAATATTTTCGTAGACGTCAGGTCTGCTGGCAATGAATTCTCCTTGTTATTTGTTTGAAACAGTTATTTATCCTTGGAGATTGAAGGGTATTCTCACTGGATATACAATTATAGGTTGACAGATTTTTGTTTATTTTATTTCTCAACACTTTAAAGATTGTACTGAACTGCATTCTTAGCTGCATAGTTTCTGAATGAGATTTCTGTTATAATTTTTATCCTTGTTCTTGTATAGGTAGATGTTTTTATTTCCCCTTGGGGATCTTCAAGATTTCCTCTATCTTTTCAATTTTCTATATATAGTGTTCTCTCTACTTTTCAAATAGTTGTTTGGCATTTGTCACTAACATTGAAAAAACTCTTGGCCATTACTTCTTTAAATATTTCTCCTTTTGATATTTCAATTACACGTTACCTCATTTCCTACGATCCCACTGATCTCAGTTCTTGGATGCTCTGATGTTTTTCTTTTCATTCTTTTTTCTTTGTGTTTCACTTTGGGTAATATCCTTTGACATAGCTTACTGATTTTTTCCTCAGCTGTGTCAAGTCTATTAACAAAAACATTCTTCACTTCAGTGACTGTTTTTTACTACTAGCATTTCTTTTTAGTTTCTACCTCTGCTGATATTACCCACCTATCTGTGCATGCATGTTATCTGCCTTTTCCATTAGAGCCTTTAACATATTGGCAATAGTTGTTTTAAATTCCCTGTCTAATAACTTCAATATCTGAGTTATAATTGCTTTGTCTCTTCAGACTTTTCCTGATGTTTGGTATGCTTTGCAATATTTTGTTGAAATACATCTTCTATATGGCAGTAGATATTGAGTTAAATTGATCTTTTTGTGAGCATTTATGTCAGTTTTGCCAGGAGTAGAGTATAATTGATGTTGTTATAGCTTTAGGTACCAAAAGCTTCGAAATCCTCTAATGTCCTTGTTTTTGCATTCTCTCTTAGCTTTGGGGATTCCCTATGTACTGCTCCTTAAACAAAATAAATTTATTTAATCTCTCTCAACTCAAATCCATGGTTATTATAATGGTGTCGTATTCACATAGTGGTAGGGTATGGGGGAGAAATATGTTCTCTGATCTTCTGATTATGTCTCATCTCTTGGAACATACAATGGACCTGGAGAGCCATCCACTAAGAGGTATGAATTTCACAATCTTTCTGTCCCTTTTACAGGATAGAGTTCCCATAATCAAAAGCATGCCTGAGGCCACCCTGCATTAGATATGAATACAGAGAAAGTAATGAGATTCTAGCATAAATATCAACAAAGGGGCTTGGGACCAAAGTGCAAGAGTTATTTAGAAATATGAATAAGCAGGTGGTGAGTTAGAAATGCAGTATTTCAGCAAATCTGAGATGACATATTTTGTAATGGCCACTTAACAATAAGAAAATGTACCAAATTGGTGTTAACTATATACTAAGCTAAGCTCAAATATTTGAAATGCAATGCATTTAGATGCAATCAATTATTTACTTAAGTGGAAAAAGTAAATATGATAAACTTTCCCAGCACTTTGCTTGTGGAATAACAAATGGGAATCATGTTGAAGATTTAAAAATGCTTTAAGATGGTTCTATTTTATTAAGAATTTTTTATTAATTTCCTATATATACCCATAGTATCAGGCTGTAGATATTGGGAAGAATATGTTAACTTAGCTTATTTTAAAACATCATTTCAAATCTTTAATGCTATCATTTACCCTATTAACATAACGCTGTCTGCTTTGCTGACTAAGGACTTATAAGATTCTCAGCCCTTCTATCTTCATTAACCGATACATCTATCTACATTGATATGCATACCAATGTGTATTTGATACGTAAAATAGCTTTGAGTAAAAATATCCTTTACTTTTTACTATAATAATGTAATAACTTAATAAACTAGAAGATATGTTAGGTATTAGAGTCTTTGTTAATTTGATATAATCTTTCTGAATTAGTATTCAGGAAAGCTAGCTGCTCTGCCATTATTCATTTTCCTATAAGCCTAGTAATATGAATATATTTTATGTACATTATTCTTTCATCCTTAGAAATGAAGTTGCAACAATATTTTTTTTCCAAAAATGGCTGCTGCAAAATTTTTCATCCCTAATACTTTCTAGAACCTTGACCTTAATGTCCCCTCCCATGAGTCTGGATGGACCTTTTTGAAAGCTTTGATCAGTAGCTTTGGTGGAAGTGATGTTGTATGGCTTTGAAGGCTGGGTCATAACATGGTCTTTTGATCAGCTTAGATATCTTGGGATGCTCACTCTGGGAACCCAGCTACCATACTGTGAGGAAGCTCCAATTAGCCCACATGGAGAGACCACATGGAAAATCCATGTAATGGGTACTCCTGTGGACAGTCTGGTTAAAGTCCTAGCCAACAGTCAGCATTAATTACAAGACATAATGTGAAGACATTACAGGTGTTTCCCCACCAGCTCTTAAGTCAGCCCAGCCTTTAATCTTCTCAGATATTTAGGAGCAGAGAAAAACCATCCCCATGATATCTCCTAGATTTTCGACCCACAGAAACGATGAGCATGGTGAAAATGTTGTTTTATGTCACTAGGTATAGAGTGGTTTATTTTGCAGAAATAAATGGATCAGCATCCTAAATAAAATGCAGTTTTATCAGAAAACTGGGAGCAGATATTGCATATTAAATACTATACTGTGAAAATAAGAAGAATTACACAGATTGTGGGAATTTGCAGATTATACAAGCCTCTTTGAGGCAGAGGAATTCACTCATTCTGTAGAAGTCTCAGAGCATTTCTCTTTGGAAGCCAAGGTTTTGTACCTCTTATTAGTTGGTATACTTTTGAGTCCACACTTAAATGTGAGGGTCTCAGCTGCCTCCTATGTAGAAATTGACAATATATTTTGGCTCATGCTGCTCTCAACTTGAAAATACTAAACTGTGAGTCTTTAGACAAGAAAGTTAGGTTGGGTCATACTGCATGGGGTCAGGAATAGGGCATGTTCTGGTCACTAGATGACCTCCCTTTTATCCTTAGATCTTTGTAATATGATAAGCTAATAAAAATATTGTAGCTAATGAAGGCTATACTATTATATATAGTAACAGCACTTCATTTATCTGAATTATAAACATTAAAAATAAAATATGGGTAAGATTCTTAAATTATGTGTGTACGTGCATTTGTGCACATGAGCATGCACACTCCTGTTTATGCCACATAAATACCAGTTTCCATGAGAATCATCTATGATCAAGAGTACATAAAAGGTAGATGGAAAAGGGAATTTGAGAGGTGTCATGTGCCTACAAACTTTCTCTCTGCTCTGTGTGTGTGTGTGTGTGTGTGTGTGTGTGTGTGTGTGTGTGTGTGGCTGCCTTACTTGGAAGTCTCAATATTCTTACCACTTTCTTCTCCCTTTAAGAAACAAGTATAATCTCTAGAATTGAAGTGCCTTTCTGGATGGGAATTAGTAACAACAAAATACTTTTAGCTTTGCTCTTTTCTAGTTCTCACTTCTTCTGGACAGTTACTTTTCTTGAGTTCTACCTTTGCATCAGGTATAAATAGTCCAGCCTCTGTCTTGTTTCTCTCATCATCTCTTTAATGCTGGATAATAAAAGGATATGTGATTAATGCTGTGCAAGTGATTTGCTACCTCTAGTTACAACAACATTTAAAGAACAGACTTAACTCTAACAAGTGACAGCTCAGCCAGGAATGGCCTGAGGATGCTTGCTCTCCAGAAGAGAATCTACTGCCCTGCAGGGAGCTTGGGTGAACATGCTGCCCCACCTAAGTCCAAGTCTTTCCTACCCACACAATTAAGGATCCTTGGGACCCAACAATGGTCATGTTTGGCTGGGGTGTCCAATAAGTCAGAGTTCTAGACTTAATATTGACTTTTCCCCTTTTCCAGCATTTATACAAAGTGGTATGTTATACACTTTAAATACATACAATTTTATTTGTCAATGATACCTCAATAAAACTTGAGGAAAAAAAAAAAACAAATTCAAGATCATGGCCATCCTCTAAACTCTTTTGCCAGTTCTAAATTACAGGAAACTTTAAACAAAAGCCCCTGTCTAGGGTGTGAACTCTACCTTCCAGATACTCTTCAAGGTCTGAATCTTCTCAAGTAAGAGTCTGAGATTTTGCAGTGGCCAAAACTGGAGAAAATGGAAGCATTTTTCTCTCTCCATATTATTTGATGATTCTCTTCATTGTTGTTGTTGCTTTAGTTGAGGAACTATTAACAGTGGAAGATGCTTTGGTCCCTTGACTATAGGTGACTGACATCCGAAATGAAAAAAAAAAGAAGCAAAGGTGGAGGAAAAGGAGTGAGAGGGAAAATAATAAGAGACTTACAGAAAGAAGAAAAGGTTACCACGGCTATTTTTAATGTGTGAAATATTCCATTAGTTTTATTATGTGGAGGACATTAGTGTTATACATGGCAGAAAGGAATATTTTAACACAGAACATCTTTTTTTCCCCTAGCTTCATAAGACTGGACTAAAATATAAAAGTAGTGAACTATTGTTGGAATGATGTTTTTTTCTCCTTGGGGGATTTGCAGGTTGGCAGAGTAACATGCTAGTAGAAATAGAATTCCTTGGGTCAGAAATGACCCTGGCAAGAGAGAGAAAGGCTGAACCCTCAGTGCTACCAAGATCTGGTACTCTGACTTGCAGAGATGCTGCAAGATACCTTTCTGGCATTCCCTTAATCCCTTTCCCAATCAGCAGAGAAAAGAAAGAGCCGTGGGTTAGCCCAAGCTGCTAATAGGGCAAAATGAACCAAATGGCTTTTCTAGATAAGGCCAGAAGACTCTGATTTCCTCTAGTTCCCCTAAGGTAAATGAGTCTTTTTCTAGGGCTGAAAGCAATTATTACAAAACTGAGTCCTATGAACACCAAGCACTGTTTTTAAGATTGTTAAATATTGTGTCTTCCAGATGTCTGTGTCGCTCTACTTAAGAACATGAGCATGAATGTGATGAATCCACACAAATTCCTTGGTGAATTAAAAAACAGTTGTTTGTCTTTGTTTTTTGTCCAAGTCAACTGGGATTAGGGGTAAAAGGACTCACCACTATGAAAGGCAGGTGCCTGTGGGAAGGCCCAGCTTTGCCTTCACTCAGTGGTAGGAAGCAATGTATCTGCAGGCCTTGGGCAAAGATTATTTTGTGCTCCAGGAAGGTGAACACATGAAAGCTCCATCATCACCCAGTCTCACTAAGCTTGGGGAAGTGGGTAGTGGGGCTAAGAAGAACAGTTGAAGCAGTCATGACAGGAGCCAGTGGAAAGAAGGAAAGTGGGCATCTGGATTCCAGCAGGGGTTCAATTTGTTGAGTTAGGTTGGGAGATGAGGGAGAGGGAGGATGAAGATAGGACTTGTGCAACAGGGTTCTGCTTGTAGGCTTTTATTTAAATTCCTACAAGCACAAGGCTTATGTTCTGTTCTCTGCTGTGTTCTAAACACCTGGCACAATACTTGATATGTAGTAGAAGCCCAATTAAGAGTTCTGAAGTGCACAACTACAGAGAAAAAGCAGATTGCACTTCAGGATAGGAGCCTGATTCAGGAAGTACAATAGGGGCTGAAGAGAGAAACCTTGAGAAGGCAGAATCTTGGGTCAGAAGACCTGGCTGAATCACTAACTAGGGAGTTCAGATGGATTGAAGGGCACCTTGCACTCTCAAAGTCCCAACTTCTATCACATTAGAGTAATGCTCCCTACCCCTCACACTGCCTCATTTTAGATAGGTGTCAGGGTATGAGAATTACATAGGAGGAGCTGGCTATTTATTAGGATAGTCCAAAAGCTGTGAGGCCCAATTTACATGCTTGTTAAAATATTAGCAAGAAAGCTGCTTTACCTACTTATGTTACTAATGTCTTTAAGAATTTGATAAACTTGTAAATTATTTGTTAATTTCAGCTATTAGCTTTTATTTATTAAAGTAGGCCACTGAAAAAACTTTGAAACATAAACTAGTTAACTGCTATGTAATAGAAGACCTTGAAAGCAATATTGCTGCATTAAAAATATTTGACCATTCATATTTTTTAGGACTTTTCTCCACATGTTGTGTAGATGCTAAGATATTGTTGCATTCTTTTTATTTCTTTCCCCAACATGCCCATGTTAAAAGGGAGGCTCACATCATTTGGTTACATTAATTTATGCATAATAAATATTCTAAATATATGTTGAGCCTTTAAACAAGCAAAACAGAACTTTTCCTTGAAAACAACTTGTCAGTTGGTACTTTAATTATATTTATGTGTTGTTTATACCCTGACAACCTCCAAGAAGGATCAGAGCAGAGCATTAGCTCATTTCCCACAGTAAGTAGGCCTTTCTCAGTGTATTTTTCTAATCCTAATTTCTAAGGTCTAACTGAATATATTGCCCTTATCACTCAGAATCTTAAATGAGGAATCACCATTTTTCAGCTAATGAGAGTGGAAATTTTTGGAAAAAGTATTCTTGTGTGCCAGGCCCTTTTATTTCTGGATCTTCCCTCCAAGTTACCTTGCCTCCAAGTAAGGCATTTTTCTCATCTCACTTCAGAACTATGGAGGGACATGTGCAATAAAGCTCCTTAAATAACTAGCAAGGTACCTGGAACATTTAAGTGCTCAAGAGATGACAGTCAACATCATTGTCAGTGTCGATGGAGTGGACTGAGAAAGTGTCCTCCTGTCTCTAGCGTGGGTGCTGGGTAATGTGTTCTGACCCTGAGTGGCTAACAGTGATGTGTTTAGATAAGGGAACTTCTTCAGACTCTGAATTCTTGACTCTCATAACCTTGTGTTTGTAAGTCACCATGAGCTAAAACTCTTGAATCATGCTTTTCCATGATGAAAAACTATTATTATAATTCTATGCTGGAAGCTGAGGGGGAATAGTTCTGAGTTTAGAAATATTTAGAAATGTATCTAAGGTTGAATCTGCTTTAAGCCTCACTTTCTGGGTTTTGAATTCTGTTAAATTTCTGGGAAATAAAATTAATCATTTTGCAGATTAATGAAAGGTTGTGCCAAGATCACTTTTAAGACCTGCTGCCAAGGCCATTCTTTAGTTTTATGGCTCGTGAGCTACATGTCATGCATGATATGCACAGACTCCTTTCCTCTCTTGCTGTATGACAAAGGCAGTAGGAGGTCACAATATTCCCTATTAGACAGGGATAGGGTGTTGGTGGTGTTTGGAGAACAAATGATTTCTATCCTGGCATCAAAGAGTTGAGTCCTCTGTCCTAAATGAAAGATACAACCTCCCCAAACCCTTCGACTGGAGTCAGACTATTTCTAATAAAGAAGTGGAATTATTTGGGGGAATAGATAACTCATTTTGGGGCCTCCCTGCTCCTAAAATGGTAATTAAAAGTAGTAAAGAATATTCAGAGACAATTGACCTTTTGTAGAAAAGACCCTTGGGCCAAGAATGCAGACAAGTACGATTTGTCTACATTTAACCAATCATGTGCTTACAGAATTTTATAAATAAATTAATGCAATATTCACTAGAGTTAATATTTTTTTGCTAATACCATTGAGTAGTCAGCACAGTTATGCAATGGACTTGGTAAAATGAGAGCACTCTAATGACATCTAATTACAGGACAATAGTGAGGGTTTCGGGTGTTCTTGTATTTTATTTTAAAGTTTCTCAATTACAGTTTTACTCCTCCTGGGGATCACATCTGACACTGATAGGAAGATGGTTCTGGACTGATTCCCTGTGGGTTTTGAATCAAGAGACAATCCCCATGAATTTGAAATTGGCACCATAGAATGGGAAGAGAACCAGTAAGGACAAGTGTTTCCCTTGAGGGGCCACGCTGAATGAGTACCTGGGTCACAAAGAAAGGCCTAAGAGAGAATACCCAGCACAGATTCTGTAGACCAAGTGGAAGCTCTCAGGGGAAGAGGGCCAGAGAATTATTCCTGGGGGCAGTGTGGGGCAGTGGTGGGTCATGCCCTGGGGGGAGTATGGGTCATGCCCTGGCTCCAGTGAGCAGGTTGTAGGTTGTGGAGAAGATGGCTAAGAGAATGTGGGGGACAGAGGGGAGAGAGGCCTGGGTATTTGGAGTCTTGAATGTAGGCATATGTTAGTTCTATGAATAAAAATTAAGAAAACACACTTAGGTAGTCTCCAGATTATCCTGATCATCTCACGGTTCACACATGGAAGCATATTCTAGACAATTCTACAGGCATTGTGCCTGAGAGCCCACCCAGGACAGAAAATGCCTTTCTGACTACGAAACTGAGATGCTAGCTCCTCCCATTTGTTGTAACTGCAGCAGGGCAGGAAGGCACACAGGAAAGAGACAACCTTCCCAGAAGGCAAAGCTTCCCAAAGAAGCTTTCCTTTATCCATGGGCACATCAACCCCTTATTGGAAAGTGGCAAGCACAACTTTTACAAAGAACACCCATGTGTACTTGGGCAAATATATAGAGTCCCCTCCACTCCCACCCCTGCCCCCAGTAGGGAGAGGCCCAGTGGCTGCATTCAGGACTCTGGCTTCTTTCATACTTGAGCACATAGGCTGAACTTTGGGCAACACCCTTTCTTATGATTCGACATTCATGAATAATAAATGGTGCCACACTGCGAGTGTTTCCTGTGAGATATCTTGCCAATTACCCCCAAATCAGCATAAAGGCCAGACCAATCAGGTGCTGCATAAATCTGAGCTTCTTTGTGGGCAGTGTGCATAATTCAGGCACCCTGCTGAAGTATCAGAGACAGGGCTATTATCCATGGTCTGGCTTCTTAGCACTTGGTTTCCTTGTATGCAATGTTACATGCATAAATATGCTCCCAAGAGCCCCTGATGGAATGATCTGGAATCATTGCATGAACACAGATGGCTCTGGAAGTAAGATTTGTCACGTATAAGATCCACTTTGGTTTTTAAACTCTGCATATCATTTCTAAAGGAATGCAAGGCATCTTATATGCCTATAAGGAAAAGTAGGCAAAAGTATTTAAAATTATCTCAGGAATACAGAGAATTATTTTAAGATTGAGCTCTATAAGAATCTCAAGATTTCTGTCTCTCTCTATCTACGTAACACATCTCCACTACATATAGAAGGATTTCTGGAAGGACCCAAAAATAAAGCCTATCTGTTCTTGTGCTTTCTGTACCTATGAATTATCCCAGGACATCCAAGAAGCTCCTCTGGCTGTCTTGGTGACAAAGAGACCACCAAAGACCACATCTGGTAGTGGTGGGCAGTGTGGGCCTGCGATGGGGCAGGTGGCATTGGAGGATAGCAATGTAGCAAGAGGTTGGGGTAATGGCAGAATGGAGGGAATGAAAAAACTTTCTGTTCAGGCTTTGAAAATGCCCAGTTAGGATAAAGTGGGCAGTGCCAGGAGGCTCTTAAAGGGTAATACTGTCCATGTGGAGATTGAAGCTTGCAAGGGGAGTTGCGATATGAATGCTAAAGTGTTTCCAAACCATGGAACTTTCTGGATAACCACCGGTATATTGGTATGGGGGATGGGAAGGGCCCAGGACATGGCCAAAGGATGTGACTGGCCCCAGGAGCAGCTGACTTATACTCCTAAATTCACCACTTGCATTCTAATATAGCCCAGTGCAGAGTCAGTTCTAAAAGACACCTCTCTCTACCTACATATCTTGCTCTTTCAAATTCTCCTAAGCAACCTGCAGTAATGTTATTAAAAAACTCATTGCTTTGTCATTTATCTCTGAATTATTTTTAAGGCAACCAACCCCAACCCCACTGCTCTCACCTACAAGCTCACATACTGAGTACATGGGAATCACTATATTTACTGTTTTTGTGTGTGCCTGAACATTGCTGCAACACAAAGCTCAGAAGGATTTAGATACAGAACAATGGAAACATATCTAGCAGTTCTATTTCAAAGTCTTCTTACTATTTTATACATAATCTAGATAAGTTAAAAGTAAATAGTCCCCGTCTAAAGTGAGATAAGAAAAAATAAAAATGAGGAGTATAAACATATTCTGCAGGTCATAGTACATGCTATGCTCAAGGTAATTTTTTCAGCTCTAAATTCAGCATGTGCTAAGATCTATATCTGGAATTCACATAACTCTCAAAGTGCCAAAAAATGTTAAAGCTTATCAAGAAGGAAGGAAAGAAAGGCATTGCTGAGAGCAGCTACCTCCAGAATTGTCAGATAGGTCTCTGTTCTCTTGCTATATAATTTTTTTATGGCAGAGGTGCAGGTGGTGATGTTATAAGCACCTTTAAAATGCCCATGTAAAGTGGGGCTGATGAGTGAGATAGTCTGGTAAGGGGTCTCTGTCAGTGAGAAAAACGGAATTGCACTGATGTCAACATCAAATGTCAGAGTTATGCCAAAAATGGCCCTAGACTTCCATGAGAATCTATAATGTGCTCATAACTAATGACTCATCAAACAAAATTCTTCATGAATTTGTGTGTTCAACTTGCATTAATATATGTGTGCAATGAAACACGAAACTTCCGTCCTCCATGCAAAGTGGTACTTCAATGCTATGGAAGGCAAGAAGGATCAAGAGCTCTGGCCCGTCCTCAGTTAAGAAAGTAGGGACATCCCATCGACCACACTGTCACAGTCACCCACTGACATATGTGGAGCCTCAAGACTCTACTTGAGGCCAAATGAGGCCAGCAGGGCTTTCCATGTGGCTGCACTCAGAAACACTTGCAGTGACCCACTGGTGCCTCTGTTATCAACTAGGGCATACATGGCTGAGTGTGTGTTCCAAGATATGACCAGGTTGGAGTCAGTATTGATAGGCATGGCCATGAATGGTGGCCAGAGACAAAGGGCCACTGCATAAAACCAGGAACTTCTGACATTGCATCTTCTGTTTAGTACTCAGGGAGTCACAGGATTCATGAAGAGTACTTCAATCTTAAAAGAATGTGAAAAAAAACCATGAACGAACATGTTTTAGAAGCATGCTATGTTCTCAAAGCTTTATATACATAATCTAAAAACGAAAAGATCATGGAAATGAAAATTGAGGTGAGCCATAATGACAGAAGGAAGAATGTAAAGTTTAGTACATTGTGATTTTAACCTTAGGTTAAAATATGCAGGCTTCTATACTCCCAATCAGGGAGCCCAGAAATAAGTAAAGCAATTACTAATAGAGCTAAAGGGAGAAATAGACCAAAATACTATCGTAGTAGGGGACCTAAATACCCCACTGTCAGATATGGACAGATCATCCAAACAGAAAATCAATAAGAAAATAGCGTCCTTAAAAGACACATTAAATCAACTGGACATAATTGACATTTGCAGAGTCTTCCATCCCCAAACAGCTGCTTACACATTCTTCTCTAGTGTATATGGAACATTATCAAGGATTGACCGAATGCTGGGAAACAAAGATAGCCTCAAAAAATATAAAAGAATTGAAATCATACCAATGATATTTTCTAATCTCAATGTTTTGAAGCTGGAGATAAAGTGTGAAAAGTAAGTGAGAAGGATCAGAAATACATGGAGATTAAACAACATGCTACTGAAGAATAACTGGGTCAGAGAAGAAAAAAATAGACATCAAGAGATACATAGTAATGAAGGATAATGCTAGTACAACATATTAAAACTTTCGGGACACAGCAAAAACGTTGTAAGAGGAAAGCTCATATCATTACAGGCTTATCTCAGACAACAAGAACAGACCCAAATAAACAACCTAACACTTCATCTTAAAAAAAAAAACAGAAAAGAAAGAACAAATGAAGCCTAAAGTCAGCAGAAAAAAAGAAATAATTAAAATTAGAGCAGAAATAAATGAAATTGAAAACAAATAAAAAAATAGAAAAAATAAATGCAAAAAAGAGCTGGTTCTTTGAAAAGTTTAATGAAATTGACAAACCCCTGGCTAGATTGACTCACTAAAAATAAAAGAGAAAGAACACAAATAAATAAAATCAGTGATGAAAGAGGGGAAAATTATGATAGACACTGCAAAATATAAAAATCATACAAGAATACTATGAAAAAGTATATACACCAAATTTAATCACCTAGAAGAAATGGAGCAGTACTAGAAAAATACAAATTTCCTAGGCTGAATCAAGACAAACTAGAAAATCTAAATAGATCAATCAGCAGTATGGACATTGAAATAATCATCAAAAACCTACCCAAAAAGTAGAAGTTCAGGGCCAGATGGTTTCACCAGTAAATTCTCCCAAACATTCAAAGATTTAATATCTATTCTCCTCAAATTCTTCCAAAAAATCAAAAAGAAGACAATACTTCTCAATTCATTTTATGAGGCCAATATTACCCTAATACCAAAATCTGGCAAAGATTACACACAAAAAAGACTGATATCTCTCATGAACACAGAAGCAAAAATCTTAAATAAGTTAACAGCAAACTGAACACAGCAACATATTAAAAAGATTATACACCACAATCAAGTGGGCTTTATCCCAAGGGCACAGGGATGTTTCACATACACAAATCAATTCATATGATACACCACATAAATTAAAAAATACCAATCATATAATCATATCAATAGATGCAGAAAAGCTTTTGATAAGATACAACATCTATTTGTCATCAAAACACTTAATAAAATTAGTATAGAAAGAAAGTACCTTAATATAATACAGGCCATATATGACAAACCATCAGCCAACATTATACTTAATGGTATAAACACCTTCCTTCTAAGATCAGGAACAAGGCAAGGCTTTCCACTATCACCACTGTTATTCAGTATAACATTGGAGGTCCTAGTGAGTGCAATCAGGCAAGAGAAAGAGATAAAAGGCATCCAAATAGGAAATGAAGAAGTCAAATTGTCTCTATTTGTGGCTGACATGATTCTCTAATATAGAAAATTCTAAAGACTCCACAAGATCACTACTAGAAAAGAAAGCAAATACAGTAAAATTTCCAAATACAAAATCAATGTTGAAAAATCCATAGCTTTCCTATACTCTAAAAATTAAGTGTCAGAAAAAGAAGTTGAAAAAAGTAATTCCTTTTGCAATTGCAACAAAAAGAATAAAATGCCTAGGAATAAATTTAACAAAACATGTGAAGGACCTACTTAATGAAAACTACAAGACCCCATTAAAAGAAATCAAGAAGATACAAAGAAATGGAGAGATATTCTTGGATTGGAAGAATCAACATAGATAAAATGACCATATTACCTAAAGCATTATACAGATTTAATGCAATCCTCATCAAAATCCCATCAGCAGTTTTTAAAGAAATAGGAGAAAAAAATAATCAGATTTGTATGGAAGCACAAAAGACCCTCAATTGTCAAAGTCTTCCTGAGAAAAAAGAATGAGGCTGCCGGCATCACTCTGCCTGACTTCAAATTATACTACAAAGTGACAGTAATAAAAACAGCATAGTATAGGCAAAACAGACACAAAACAGACACACGGACCAGTGAAACAAAATCGAGAACCCAGTGGACAAATAATTTTTTGACAAAAAAGCCAGAAACATACAGTGGAGAAAGGAAAGCCTATTCAATAAATGGTAGAGAAAACTGGAAAGTCACCTACAAAGGAATGAAACTAGACTGTTGTCTATCACCACACACCAAAATTAACTCAAAATGGATTAAGGACCTGAAGATAAGACCGAAATCAATAAAATGCATAGAAGAAAACATGGGAACTAAACTCAAGAACCTTGGACTCAAAGAGAATTTTATGAATTTTATCTCAAAAGCAAGGGAAGTGAAAGCAAAAATAAATGAATGGGAGTACATCAAACTAAAAAGCTTCTGCTCATCAAAAGAAATTGTCAATAATGTAAAGAGACAACCATTCA